>ML682004.1:41611568-41622878 GCA_007922195.1 Podocnemis expansa
AGATCGGGCATGGGGTTCCAGCCCTCCCGATTGGCCCAGGAGCCACCACCGGCCCGATCTAAAACCTTTTCCTATTGGCAGAGCGTCACATGACCCTCTTCTGGGGTGGGCTGCCCCCGCCACGTGCCCTCCTGCGACCAATCCCGCTCTCGGGGGCAAAACCCGCTCCTATTGGTGCAAAGGCGTTCTGGGAGGGTCCACGCCATCCCACTTCTGCCGGAAGTCACACCCAGAGGGCAGGACCGGATGTCAGGTGACTGGCTGGGGGTGGGACTTCCGGTGACAGGTGGGCAGGGGGCAGGTCCGGAAGTTGGTAGGAGGGATTTCTGGTGAAAATGGGGCGTGGAAACGGTTTGATTGATGATAGGGCCCTTTACTACTTGTGGTTCTCCACACCATCCCCACATCCCCAGCCATGCCGCTGCTTCCCCACTGTCTCTGATCATGTTGCTGCTTCCCCACTGTCTCTGACCATGCGGTGGTTCTCCACACCATCCCTGAGTCCCCGCCCATGCTGCCGCTTCCCCACTGTCTCTGACCATGCCGCCACTTCTGCACTGTCTCTGACCATGACATCACTTTCCTACAGTCTCTGGCAATGCCATCACTTCCGCACCATCCCTGACCATGCCGCGCTTCTCCCTGCCATATTCTTCTGTGAGCGGCACTTCTTTGAAGAGCCTCATGTGGCTCATAAGCCGCAGTTTCGCCACGCCTGGTATAGACTAAGGCTATGTCCACACATACATCATTATTTCAAAATAACCCATTTCGAAATGAGCTATTTTGAAATAAAGTCCTTATTTCGAAATAAGTTAATTCGAATTAACAGTTTGTTAATTTGAATTAAGGGAAAGCCTGCTTTCGAAATAGCCATTGATTCAAAATGGTTATGTCGAAACAAGGCCGTTCAGACATGTTGTTTCAAAACAGTTGTTTCGAAACAATGGTGTTGTTTCAAAACAACGTGTCTGAACGGCCTTGTTTCAAAACAACCATTTCGAAACAACGGCTATTTCAATTAGATGCAAGGTTTAACAGTTTCGAAATAACGGCCCTTATTTCAAAACAACGGGTCCCATTGTTTCAAAATAATGGTGCATCGTGTGGACATGCCGCTTCTTATTTCGAAACAACCGCTGTTGTTTCGAAATAAGAAGCCTGTGTGGACATACCCTAAGGGTGGCAAACTATGGCTCATGGGCCAGATGTGGCCTGTGAGAATCTTTCATCAGGCCCTCCGGTAGAGGCTGGCTGGAGGCCTGGAGCACAGTGGCTGCTTCTTTCTCTCAGCTACATCCCTTCTCCCCACCCTTCTTCCACCATGTGGGCCCAGCATTGCTTGGGCAGGAGTCTGGTGCCTGCTTCCCCCACTCAGCTCTGCCCCATGCCCCTCATCTCCCATTGTGTAAGCCGGGCAGCAGTCATAGAATCATAGAATCATAGGGTTGGAAGGGACCCCACGAGGTCATCTAGTCCAACCCCCTGCCAAAAAAAGCAGGACCACTCCCATTAGATCATCCCAGTCACCAGTGCCCTAATGGGAGCTGGCTCCCCCATCATGGAGGCCAAGCAGCGGCATCCTGACAAGTGTGGTGGCTGCTCCCTCCATGGCCCAGTGGCGGCACCCTGGTCAGAGCACAGCAACCACTCCCCCAGGGCCCAGCGGTGCTTTGCATGACACCTGCTCCTGCTCCCTGTCCGTGCCTCTTCTCCTCCTCCACCCCACGTGGGTCCAGTGATCCCTGACTGGAGTGCAGCAGCTGCTTCCCGTTCCAGCTGCACTCCTTCCCTTGCCCCTCTCCAGCCAGCCTAGAGGCAGACGTGGCCCTCAGGCCAAAAAGTTTGCTCATTCCCACTATGGACTAGAACTTTTCCATTGAGCTTGCTGCCACCTCTTGAGGAGGAGGACTACTTATGCTAATATGAGACTCTTTCCTGTCAGCATACGTAATATCTACACTGAAGTGCTATACCTTCACAGCTACAGAGGTGCAGGTGTGCCACTGAAACATTTTTAGCATAGATAAGCCCCTTGATAGCAGACTACAGCACTTCAAAGTAGACACTACCCTGTTGTGTGTTACAGTGATTTTTAACTCTTCATTTCATCAACTGCTTGTCTTCATGAGTGCTCTTCTGTGTTATGGTGCTTGCCCTCCAGCTGTAAGCAGACCCCTCCAATACCTCTATATCAGAGGTCTCAAACTCAAATCATCATGAGGGCTGCATGAGGACTACTAGGCTATGTTCACACATACATCATTATTTTGAAATAACCCATTTTGAAATGAGTTATTTCAAAATAAAGTCCTTATTTTGAAATAAGTTAATTCAAATTAACAGTTTGTTAATTCGAATTAAGGGAAAGCCTGCTTTCAAAATAACCCTTGTTTTGAAATGGTTATTCTGAAACAAGGCCGTTCGGACATGTTGTTTTGAAACGGTTGTTTGGAAACAATGGTGTTGTTTTGAAACAACGTATCTGAACGGCCTTGTTGCAAAACAACTGTTTCGAAACAACGGATATTTCGATTAGATGCGAGGTTTAACGGTTTTGAAATAACGGTGCATCGTGTGGACATGCCACTTCTTATTTTGAAACAACCTCTGTTGTTTCAAAATAAGATGCCTGTGTGGACATACCCCTAGTATGTTAGCCTGAGAGCTGCACCACTGAAACCTTTTCCTACAACAATATTGCAAATATCACTAATAATAGTGTCATTGTGGGGTGCAGGAAATAACTTCAGGGGCCGCATGTGGCTCACAGGCTGTGTGTTTGAGACCCCTGCTCTATATAGAGTAGCATCAGTATATGAGGAATCTGTCATCACCTTTAGAGGCAGGTTTTTTATTACCTGTGAAGGTTAAGTATAGAAAAGGCCTTTTAGCTAAAGAAAAGCATCCTGAACTAATTAGTTCCTTTTCATAATCAGTCTGATAATAATATTGCAAATTCACGTCAGTTGCTTTATGCCAGCTGGTTTTAAAACCTTTCATCTAACTCTCCAGATGTTCTTCTTTGGTTGAGGTGTAACTGATGGCCTAAGATTTTGTTTGTTTGTCTTTGGGTTTTCTGACGTTTCTATTTTAATCTTCTAAAATATTTCCTGGTTATTGTATCATTTTCGTTGATTCTTGCAAAGTAACCATAAAAAAACCTAAAACACATTCCTTGTTTCTGCTCTGGTTGATGAATCTATCTGAAAAAGTTCACAAAGCAATAAATCATGAGATGCGATTGTGCTGTTAAAATGTCTGTCTGACTTTCTAAATACTTTAGTAGTCTGACAGGATATTTTTGTCCATTGAATTTGCATGTTATATCCAGACACCTTCTGCTTTACCCTTCTCTTCCCACTCCCACAACAATATGGTTTCATGGTAATTGTAACCTTCTTTTATGTACTCTGGGCCAAAGGCCTTTTGCAGTTTTCTTAAGTGGTTTCACAAATGAACTCTCACTTTGCTTTTGTGTGTTGTAAGATAAAACCTGGGAAGGAGGAGTTCATTCTGAAAAACTGTTTGGGGGGAACTTAAATTAAAATATGGTAACACCCGATGTATTTCAATAAAACAGCATACCCTTTGGCTGAAGCGGAGAAGGAAAATAATCTGAATACCTTTCATGATTGGATCAGTTTGGATAAGAACTTCACTTCTTTTTCTGCCTTTGAAAAAACTTATCTTGAGATCTCAGCAGGTGTGAGCAATCTCCATTATTGTCTTCAAATGCTATAGGTGTCTCCAAGATTGGGGGAACAAGAATAATTTTTTATAAGGTTCTGTCCTGGGGAAGTATGAGAATTTGTGATGTTTTGGAAGACAACAGCAGTATAGAGGATGGAAATGAAGAGACAGCTGTGAGACCCTATTTGATGGAATATTGCTAAAGTTAGGGGACCTGTTTAGTGCCAGAGAGCAGGAATCAGTAATGCTGGAAGGAGAAGGGGAAGAATAGAGAGGTAGAATGGTGGAAGGGTGGTAAAGAGAATGGAAACTAGAGACAGCAAGAAGGATCTATTTGTCTATTGTAGGGTTTATATGGCCACCCATCACACTAATGTCTTAGCAACTTCCTTGTAAAATATATTGACAACAGCAAATTGATTGAAATTCTGGCTCTTCTTTCTTTTTGGGTTATTATCAGTGACAGAAAATACACTGTGATCCTTGGTCAATTGTTCCAGTGGTTAATTACTCCTAATGTTAAAAATATATACCTACATGCTTTATTTCTATATGTGTATATTTACATGTAACTGTATGAAAGTGTACATTGTGTGCTTGACCCCAGTTTACTGAAGGTCCAGATCATTCTGGATCAGTGACCTGTCCACTTCATTACATACTTCTCCCCCAATTCTTGAGTCATTTGCAAATGTCACCAGTAATGATTTTATATTTTCTTCCAGATCATTGATAAAAATGTTAAACAGTGTAGGGCCAAGAACCATTTGCTATGAGATCCCACTGGAAACATATCCCTCAATGATTCCCCATTTACAGTTACCTTTGGAGACTGATCAGTTAGCAAGGTTTTTTTTTTATTTTATTTTAATTTGTGCCATGGTAATTTTATATCACTTGAGGTTTTTCATCAATATGTCATGCAGTATCAAGTCAAACACCTTACAAAAATCAAAGGCTTGGTTTAGACCAGGCTTGGCCAAACTGTGGCTCAGGAGCCACATGTGGCTCTTGAATGAAAAAGCGTCGCTCGTGGAAAAATGTTAGCATATCAATTTTGTAGGTAAAAGTATATGGCTATATGCCTCAGTGTGGCTCTTGAAGGTCTAATAATCAAATTGTGTGGCTCTTGAGTTCCATAACTTTGGCCATCCCTGGTCTAGATTATAAACTTAGGTCAATGGAAACTGCCTTACATCAACCTAATAATGTATGTGTCTACACTACCAGGGCCTTTCACTGAGCTGACTTTCCTGTAATGTTAACGTAATGGCTATGTCCACACTGGCAAATTAGTCCAGACTAAGGAGACTACACTAGGCTTTGCCTAGTCCGAACTAAGAAATTTCTTAGTTCAAACTAGGGAAAGCTTAGTCCAGACTAGTTGGTACCAAGCTTAGTTTGGACTTACATGCTTAGTTCAAACATTACTTCAAACTAGGATGGGCAAGACTGAAACTAAGCCATTAATTTGACCTAACTGTGTGTTCTAGTTCAAACTAAGCATTAGTTCGAACTAGAGCACATGGTTAGTTTGAACTAAAAAATTCCTGTTAGTTTGAGCTAACCAGAAACTTTTTAGGTCGGACTAAGAAGTCCAAACTAATTGTGGCTAATGTAGAGATAGCCAATTGACTCCACCTCTTTAACAGGCATAGCTCTTAAGTCAATGTTGATGGGTGAATGGAGGGGCAGTGCAGATGCAGCATTGTGGAAGTTGATTGAATTGGCCTCCAGGAGGTGTCCCACAATGCTCCATTTTGACTGCTCTGGAGATCATTTTCAACTCTTCTGCACAGTGCATGGATACATAGGAAACAATCTCACCCCTGTTAAAGCCCTGGAAAATTTGGAATTGTCATTCCCTGTTTGATCAGTATGGAGAGCTCACCAACTCAGTGCATCATGGCAATTCAATGTCTCAAACACACTCCAGTCTGGCGTACACAGGAGGTGGTTGATCTTATCAGTCTGTGGGGAGATGACTTTGTGTAGGCCCATTCAGCCAAAGAAATATAAACATCTATGAAAAGATTGTATGGGCCATGGTAGAGAAGGGAGATAGAAGGGACATGCAGTGGTTCTGTGTAAAAAAATCAAAGCACTTTGGCAGGCATATCAGGGTACAAGAGAGGTGAACAGATGTTCTGGGTTCTGCCCCACAGACAGGCTGTATCTATAAAGAGCGGTTCTCAGCAGCTACCCCACAACTACCTCAAAATACAATGTGGATACCTCTGAGGAGTCTGAGTCCCAGACCTCCTCAGAGAAAAATAAGGAGGACATTCTGCATGATGAAGAGGAGGCTGAGGAGGAGAATGGAAGACAGGCGAGAAGGGGATCCATTTTCTTTGAGAGCCAAGAGCTATTTTTAACGCTGGAGCAGTCCAGCGGGTTGCAAAGGACAGCAGGGTGGCCAAGCAGGATGCTGGGGAAGGCACCTCTGGTGAGCATGTAATTCCAATCAAACTGTAGAGGTCACATGCTCTCATATTCTACGTGTCATATGAAGAAACTGTGGTGCAGTGGCTATCTGCTCTGGCTATGCAGAGGATGCCTCCTGGAAAAGATTGTTTATGTGCATAAAGATGGCCAGGGAATCCTCCCTGGAGACCTCCAGGAAATGCTGCTGGACATACTCTGCAATCCTTTGCAGAAGGCTTCTGGGGAGTGCTGCCTTGTTTATTCCACTGTGGTAGGACACTTTTCCATGCCACTCAAGTACTTATTCTTCTGGCATCATTGCAGTACACAGCACAGTAATGTCAGGACCAGGTCTGTATCCAGATGCCTGTAACATTTGCTCCCTTGCCACATCTGTTACTCCCAGGAGAAGACTAATATCACATAGGGTCATCTAGGGGAGACTGGAATTTTTCATTACAAGTGCTCATACTGCAAACAATAGGACATGTGATTCTCCTGCCCATAGTGATTTCTTTGTCCCTCCAGCACATTTTCTCTAACATGCCAGTGGATGGTTTGGTTGGAAGGGATCTGCTTTTCCTTCAGAATCTGCAAATCCAGGGCAACTACTATCTGCGGAGTTAAGGGACAGTTGGGATGAGCTTCCTGTGTTTTCTCGGGACTGGAGACTAGTTCCTCCCCCACCCTTGGAGAACATGCAGGATGGTATGGTGCAGATAATGAAGGTTTGATCAGACATTTTGAGGCATCCAGTTAAGATTCAGGAAAAGCAACCTGAGGCTAGAGATCCCTGTCGACACTGCAGAATGGCTTGCAGGTATTGGCCTGTTCCCAATCTCTTTCCCCCAAATGTTCCAGGAGGCAGGGTGGGGACAGTGGGTTAGAGGAAGGTGTAGCACCTCTTCCACTCAACACTGGGGGAGGATAGTAAGAACAAAAGATGGCCATTCAAAGATCTTTCGTGGGTAAGACTTTTGTGCTTTCATAGACAAGCTGCATTTGTTTCTCCCCCCCCCCGTTTTATCACTGTTTGTCGAAGGTTAAATTATTTTCCTGTACTTTCAGATTCTTTGTGTTTGTGCAATAAAAGTCAATGTTTCATGAATAAAATGCTCTTTATTTATTCCAGTCATGGGGGGTTGGACTGGGATAGAGGGGGTGGTGCATGGAAATTGATGCAATGGAGGGGAAGGTATGAGAAAGCACAGTACAGATAAAAGCTTACTGTACTTTACTGTGGCTTATTACTGAAACAAGTTTTCAAAACCTACCAGAGACATGGAGTTCCTTGCTGGACTCTTCTTTTTGCCTTGGTATTTGGCTGCTCAAAATTAGCTGCCAGCCTATCCTCCTCCATGCCTCATGCCTGCATAAGCATTTCTCCTTTTGCCTCAGAGATATTATGAAGCACACAGACTGCACAGTAACAATAGGGATATTGACAAGCTCTGGAGGAGTAGTTTTGTTAGTCTAGTTCAGGGGTGGCAAACTTATGAAACTCAAGAGCCACACAAGTTGATTATTAAACCTTCGAGAGCCGCGCTGAGGCATATAGCCATATACTTTTACCTACTAAATTTTCCCCCAGGGCAGATTGGCTTGGGTGCTGGGTTTTTTTTGCCTTCCTCTGTAGTATTGGGCATGGCTCACTTGCTGGTTGATTCTCTGTATTAAAGTCTTTAAATCATGATTTGAGGACTTTAATAGCTCAGTTATGGGTTTGAGGTTCATTGTAGGAGTGGGTCGGTGAGGTTTTGCGGCCTGCACTATGCAGGAGGTCAGACTAGATGATCATATTGGTCCCTTCTGACCTTAGAGTCTATGAGTCTATGATTTGCTGCGAGCCACATTTTTTCATTCAAGAGCCATATGCAGCTCCCGAGCTGCAGTTTGGCCACGCCTGGTCTAGTTCAACAATACAAGCAAGGAGTCTTGTGGCATGTTTGAAGACTAATAAATATATTTATTGCATGAGCTTTCATGGGAGACATCCCACTTTGTCAGATGCTTGAAAGTATGGGAGGGAAAAATAAATCCAGTGAATGTGAGTGACAGGTTCAGGTCAGACTGTTTCAGTAAATCAAACAAGTTGCTTAGATTAAAACAGTCTGGAACAACATATAAGATGGTTGGGAGGCTGAGAGAGGTGAAAATCACTTTTTGTAATGAGAAAGCCAGCCCGTATCTCTATTCAAACCCAAGTTAATTGTGTCAAATTTGCATATGAATTCTAACTTTGTAGTTTCTCTTTCAAGCTCTGATTTAGAATTAACTTGTTTAAATACTGGAACGGAAATGTCTTTCAGAGCGCGAGCAGGATGATAGAAGTGGTCTCCTTTTGGTTTTTGAATACTGTTATTTCTGATATCAGATTTGTTTCCATTTATTCTTTTGCATAGAGGCAGTCCAGTTTGTACAATGTATAAGGCAGAAGGGCATTGTTGGCACATGATGGCATATCACATTGGTGAATGAGCGCTTGATGGAGTAGCTGGTTTGATTAGATCCTATGATATGTGTCATTTGTGCAGATTGTAGTAGAAAGTCAGAGTATGAAGTAAAAGGACAAGTAGACATGCCCAAATGCTAATCCAAGGCCTGGTGAAACAAGCCAAAACAGTAAGCCTGATCTGGATAAATGATCAAGCTGGCAGGAGTCAGGTTGCAAAAGTCTGACCTCACCAAAATCAGCAAGAAACAAGCTGAAACTGCAATAATAAGCATAAAGTGTGGAAAAATAACTTGAGGATGGAGGTGTTAGGTCAGCCTAGCACCAAAGGGATAAGGAGAGATGTTTTGCCCAAACTATCCTATGGTAGGGATGTTTTGGCCAAACCATAACATCTTGATATACGGAGATGTTTAGTGGTCTATGGACCAAATAATTGAAGAAAATAGTTTCTGGTGCCAAAGGGGCTGAGCAAATGGTCCAAGCGGTGCATAAATGTAGAAGTTTGAGAGCCCAGTTTTCATACAGCCAAGGAGGGTGATGAAGAATCCTACCATCAGTTGAGCTGTTCCACTGCATTGAGAGCATGAATAATGTAAGTATATCTGTTGATATAGATTGCTTACCATTGTGCTATGTTGCAATAAAGCCTGACCTGGCACTTTTGCTTCTACAAGTCATATTGGTTTCTTCCACCGTGTTATCTACACAGGGACGCATCAGCCAAACAGACACCTGTGTCAGCTGCAGAACAACCCTGATAATGTTAACACTGATAATGACATCTTCCATAGGAGCACTCTGGTGACCCCGATCTCTGAAGTAGAATGCTTCAATGCATATACTGCATAAGCCATAGGAGCAAGGGGGAGGCTGGGTCTCCCATGATCAGAATTGGCATTTCAACATCATCAACAGTTATTTTGTAATCTGGAAAGAAAGTTCCAGTCTGCAGTTTTCTTAAAAAGACCTGTGTTCCTAAAGCACTTTTCCAGACATTTATGTCCATGAAATGCCTTGTGATATGCCAGCACTTACAACACCATTGAAAAGTATTCCTTTTGATTTATGTGCTCTTTGGTAATGTGGTCTGGATGCTATCTCTTGCCCTACCACAGTTAGGGAACCTCATCAAGGCAAAACCATCCACTGTGTCCTGCACATTGCCCAGACTCACTTAGCAGAAATTGATACACACTTGGATCACAGTAGTTCCTGCGGTGAATTTATCAACTCCAAAATGATTCCCCACTGACTGGTAGCACTCTGGCATTGCTAGCTTCTCCACAGCCAGATAAGGTCTCTTTTTAGTATAGCTGTGCTTTGTGGGTAGAGAGAGCTCTGCCCAAAGTTCCTAGAAAGTGGCCTTCTGCATTTGAAAGTTTTGCAGCCACAGCTCATCATCCCAAAGTTTCTTAACTTCTTAATTCCACAAGTCAGTGCTTGTTTCCTGAGACCAGAAAAGGTGCTCCACTGTGGTCAGTTGCTGCATGACTGGCAGCAGAAACTAGGAATTGTTTTGTTCCATGGTTTGTAACAGGGCTGCTTCAATGACATGGCAATATTCTGTGTGGCAGTTTCTCTCTCAGTTCTAGAAATATTTCTGGATAAGGAACAAAGCGTTTGTAGTGCTTACAACAAGACTGCACAGCTGAACAGGGTTCATGCTTCTCTAGTAATGGCTACACATATGCCCAGTTATGCCAGGCTTTTGAAAAAAGGCAGAAAAAAATATAGGTTGTTTGCCACTGATATCAGAATAAAGAGGGAGAAAACTTTATCATTGAAGGCCAAAGCTATATTCTCATTCTCCCTGCAACGTTTTTGTCCCATGCAAACTCTTCGCAAGCTCCTGCAAAAGGCCCCGCAGCTATTTGCGTTGTGGGATAGGTACCCATGATGCACAGTTCTATGCATCAATGCAAGCATTGCCAGTGAGGATGCACTCCACTGACACAATGGATGTAGTGAGGACATGCCCAACCAACTGAGCAAGTGCTGTGGCTCGATGTCAACTTAAATTAAGTTGACTTAACTTTCTAGTGTAGACCAATGTTCCCTGTAAGCTGCGCTGGCGCGCTGCAGCGCAGCCCACCGCAGCCGCCAGTGCAGGGAAGGCTGCTGGCGCAGCCAGAGTCCTTCAAGGGAGCTCCTGTGGAGCAGGGAGTTTTGAAAACTCCCGCCCAGAAAAGCTCTAACGGAGCATGCCCAGAAAATCTGGGCATGCTCCATAGAGCTTCTCTGGGCCAGGAGTTAGGGCTGGGCCCTGCCCCTCCAGTCCAGGCCGGAGATAAGTTTGTGGGGGCTGGGGGGGGGGCGAGCAGGAGCAGGGGGGTGTGCTGCCGGGAGCGGGGGGAGGGCTAGCAGGAGTGGGGGGTTCAATGTTCCCTCTAAGACCCACCAGCAGCTGAGCAACTCCTGTTGCTCGCTGCGCAGGGCCCCCCACCCCCTGCACAGGCCCGATCCTTGCGGGCCCGATCCTGGCAGCCCCCCCCCCTTACCTTGCATGGCCCTGCCACAGCTCCTGGGCCAGAGAAGCATTAACGGAGCATGCTCAGACATTCTGGGCATGCTCTGTTAGAGCTTCTGTGGGCAGGAGTTTTAATAGCTCCCTGCTCCACAGGAGCTGTGAGCAGGGCCTCTGGCTGCCGGCAGCCTTCCCTGCGCAGGGGGGGCTTGGCGGGCTGCATGGCCGCGCAGCTTAAAGGGAACAGTGGGGGTGATGCCGGGACCCCGGGGCG
>ML682004.1:41623278-41647451 GCA_007922195.1 Podocnemis expansa
CCCTAAGCATATCACATCAACACTATTAACTTTATCAACCAAACCTGTAATCTCATTATAAAAAGATTTCAAGTTAGTTTGTTAAGATCTATTTTCCATAAACCTATGTTGGTATTCATTAATTACCATACCCATTTTAATTCTTTACTAATCAAGTCCCACATCAGACATATCTTTCCCACCATTACTTTTCATCAGGATCAAGCTGAGAGGACTATTGTTATCCAGGTAATCCCCTTTTTGAAAATTGGCTCAACATTAACTTTTTTCCCAGTCTTCTGGAACTTCCCCATTGCTCCAAGAAATATTGAAAATCAGAATTAAAGACGCAACATATTCCTTAGTCCGATCGTTTAAAACCCTTGAATGTAAATTATCTGGACCTGTTGATTTAAAAATGTCTAACTTTGGTAGCTTCTGTTCAACATCCTCCCCACTTTGTCAAAGTGAGATTTTCTCTCACAAAGGCTCATGCAATAGGTAAATTTGTTAGTCTTTAAGTGCCACAGGACTCATTTGTTTTACTGAACTAGACCAACACAACTGCTCCTTTGGAACTGGGCAACATCCATCAGATATACTAGTGAACTGGAAAGAGTGTAATCATTACAATATGATTAGACTATATCATCTAAATATAAAGCAGAAATATTATTGAACATGCCTGTCTTTTCTGCATTATTAATAATTCTTCCATTTTCATCTAGTAATGGACAAACGCCATTGTCATGATTCTTTTTGTTCCAAATATATCATAAAAACTCCTTATTGTCCTTCATGTTGCTGTCCATAGATTTCTTTTTGTGTCCCTTTTCTTCCTTTATCAATTTTCTGAAATTCTCAACTTCTTTATAAACATTACTATCAATTTGCCCTTTCTTCCATTTTATTTATCTATAACTGGCTTTACTTTTCCCCAACCCATGTTGTTTTTTACCAGCACAAATTTCTCCGAAGATTTTGGCTTTTCAGGCAGTAGTGGGCTGTTCTTAAATGATTTCCAATTATCATTAATATTTTCTGATTAAATTCTTCCTCACAGCTGATTTTGTACTTGCATAGTTACTTTGAGTTCAGTGGGACTTATCACGGAGTAAGGTACAGGGTATTGCAATTTGGCTCATAGATAATAAATGTCAGATGTAACATATTACAAAAATAAATCTAAATGTTAAAATATGACAATCTGGTGATTTGTTAGTTGACTATGTTGTAGCCAGGTGGGAGCTAGCTTCATATATGCTGCCTGCATTTCATGGGGCTTTTCAGTAATGTTAAGCTAATTTGATTGAGATAATTCAGCTTAAAAACTCACCTTCTGACCATCAAGTTATACTATGGGACTGTAAGACATCACAAAAGTGTAGCAAGCTGGAATGCATCCCACTATTTTGAAATACCAGATGAAACAGCATATATATGTAGATATTTTGCAAATTCTGCTCCTAGTTGCCCTCCTACAACTCAGCTGACATCAGTAGAGTTGCATGGTACAGCTGAGTGCAGAATTTGGTCCGTTTCCACTTAGACCTTTTTTTTTCTTTCTTTGCATGGCCAATTCATGTGCAATATATATCTGAGATGACTAGCAGGAAAATCTTTATTATTGGAGGTGTTTGACAGTGGAGTAGTCTCCAAAAAGAAGTGATAGATAGCCCACTGTTTTGATTATGGGCCCCAAGCATATAGGTGGCACACAAATGATGTTGATGATGATAATAAATTTGACAACACTAGAACATATACTGTGCGGAGCAACCTTGCAGTAACAGGGAGATAGCCTGAATGAGATATAATGTTTCTTATGGCTCTTTATTACAATAATATATGTATTTGCAGAATTGCTTCAGAACAAAATGTTTTCCCTAGGCTTTCCGTGAGACATCAGCTGTTCTTTAATCAGCGCTAAAGTGGATGATAAATATTCAGGTGTTGGAAAAACCGTGACACAATACAAAGTATGCAATTTTTTTAAACAAAGCCCTATTGTTCTGCAGTCTATTTACAGCCTCTGTTCAAAATGTGCTGTTATTAATAAACTCTTTAATTCTTAAAGACTCTGCTGCATTTCTAGGAGAAATGACTTTCAGATACAAAAGGATAAAAAGGTCAAAAGATTGCAATACGTTTACTTGCAAACCAGCGTAATTGTAAAGCCCATAATCATTTGCGGCAACTTGCCCTACTTAGTGAAATCATCAAATCGCACACACTTCACTAAGGCTTCATATTATAAAACATTGCTTCTAGCTAGCCACTCATGGCTTGTTTATTAATTACTGGTCTTGCCACTGGATTCAAGTCACTGCTGTTCCCATGAGTCAAATGCATATATTAGTTAAAAATAAAACCTCATCTGAAGAAGAAAGGAAATTATATGTCTGTATACATTTGTCAGAGAAGGAAGTCTATTTTTGGTTTGGCTTTAATGGCTTTGTACTATGGATGAATTTGGCTTCTGCTAGGTGACTACAGGCAAACTGCTAAACAGCTGTCGCTCAGATTCCCTGGCAGTAAATGGATGGATGGAATGTTAGGAGCAGTAGGTCCTTCTCATCTTGTAAAATGCTTCGGATTTATATAGAACCTTCCATGAATGCATTTCACAATCCTGTTAAAGCAAGCCCTTGTCAGAGTTTCCGTGGTATCTTCTCCTGAAAAGATTTGGAAAACATCTGCTGTTTTGTACAAACAGATGGATTCCAAAGTGGGTGGAAATATTTCTGAAGCACCTTTCACCTTTGTTTATAGCCATGGCTGGGTTGGCTTAGCAGCATCAAAAGAGGGAGACAAATGCCATTAGAGGCAGATGAATCTTCCTTTTCTTGAACATGGTCTTAAATTTGTATAAGGTTCAGTGAAGCAAGGATTGGGCCAGATGGACACAGTGTATTACCCCAACTCCAAAAAGTGGCTAGGCAGATAGCAGGTAAGAAGTACCATGCTAGATGGTGGCAGTTAGGAAGTTTCAGTCTCACCTTAATTATTCATTAAAGAAAATATCCCTTTCGGCTATGGAATGTGTCTAGTGCTGGATCTCCTTCCCAATAGCTGCATGCCAGCCTGCCACCCCCTGCACATTTAAATAGCTAATACAAACTATTTCTGTTATCTTGCCGTTAAGAAGTGTGTTCTCTCTTTCTCTGTCCAAAACCTATTTCTGAGAAGTAATTCTGTAATCTTCTTAGTGTCACTTCACACCATCCCTCCGTCCCCCCATTTGTTACCTTTACTCACTATATTGGGCTAGTCTCTAGACTAGAGGTTGTCAAATTTTTTGTGGGTTGAGACACTCTTGGTGGCATATCGTGATCCTACGGGAAGCACCAGCCCCCTTGCCGTGTGCCCAGTCCAGCCATTTCCCCAGCAATGTGTCCCCACAGTGATTGAGAGCCACTGCCCTAGACCATGGCTTCTGTGTTCCACCTTTTATACTAAAGCCTCTCTGAGTCAGCCTTTTGGCTAATTCAGTCTCACATCCTGGTTCAGATCTGGAAAGACCTAGACAGGCATGGCCAAACTGTGGCTGGGGAGCTGCATGTGGCTTTTGAATGAAAAAGTGTGGATTGCAGAAGAACATCAGCAAATCAATTTAGTAGGCAAAAGTATATAGCTACATGCCTCAGTGCAGCTTTTCAAGGTTTAATAATCAACTTGTGTGGCTCTTGTCTAACCCATGTGCAGAAAAAGAGGCAATCTCTTTCAGGGATCCCTTATGGCTGGGTTACCTTGCTGGGCAGATTTTGCAGCCCAGAAACCAGAACCTTCTGGCAAGAGGGTGTGGGAGCACATTGAGCATGCTCCACAAGTTTTATTGTTGTGTTGGAGTTGCATGCCCAGGGAGAAGCCTGAGAGGAGCAAACAGAGCTGCAGAGTACATCGGCTAAGGGACTCAGGGAAAGGAGCTGAGCACGAGTGGACTGCAGGATGTTTTCTCCCTGCTTTGGACCGCTTTGCAGGGGAGTTGTCTGCAGTGGAACAGAGAGCTAGATGGCCAGTGACCTGATTGCATGGTGCTGGCTTCACAGGAGGAAGAAAGGACTGCATGGCATCTGCGTGAAGATTCCTGCAGCTAGAGAGGATGAGGATTGCTTTCCTCCTGCATTTAAGCCTCAAGGGCTTAAGAGACTGCAATTGAGATAAGGGTGACTCCACCTGAACATTGGGACTCCTGGGTTTCGTACTGTTTTGTTTAAATGTATTATGGTTCCTTAGGATAAGGTTTGTTTAGTTAGTTAATAAAGTTCATTGAATGTTTATGCTGAATGGTAGTTTAATGTGGGATGGGAACTCTGAGCATCTTCCCTGTGAGTCCTGCATAGATTGGATCCTGGCTCTCCAGCTGCTTTCTGCAGAGGTTTCTCTGTGGGGCACTGGAGAGGGGCAGGTGAATGCATTTGAGCCCACCCTAGCAGGTTAGACTTGCGTTTCATAAGTTTGGCCACCCCTGCCCACCACCAGAAGTTATACATCTCCTCCTAAAAATATGTAGACCCAGACACTGCAAATACTTATGGAGGTGCTTAAATACAAGCACGTGCCTTTCGTGCAAGCTCGGGAGCTTTACTGTGACCAACACAGGTGCGTATTTCCTACTTGTGGTCACGCAGGAATTTGTAACTTAATTTGTCTGCTATTAAGTTTTGTGTCCCCAGCAGTTAAGCTGCATATAGAGCAATATTGTGAGAGCTGCACCACTCGGTAATTTCATCACCTCTGAACACAGGGGGCATGATCTAGCTCCTCCCTGGCAGTTGATATAATATATACAGGCTATGTTGTCCATTCGGGATTTTATATGTGATCCTGTTATGATGGAAGGAAAGGGTTGAAGGCATGTTCATTCTACCTGCATCCTAGGCTATTCGCAGCAGCTGGAGTCGGTGAGGACGCAGGGGTGACAGGAAACACCTTTCCCACCCCTCCGCCCTGTAAAACTGCCACTCCCTGGCGTTCACTTGATTTCAGGAACCTCTTTGCAAAGCAGAGCGGCCTTGTTTCGGGGAGCAGAGTTGCAAAGCGCTGTTCAAAGCATCTGCCTTCGGGCCCGTGGCTTTCGCCGTGCGACTCTCTCAAGCCCGCCCGCTGGTTTCGGGCGACGGACCCGCCGCCTCCACCTCGGCACCGGCGGGGCGGGCGGAGCACAGCGCGGGGGCGGAGGGAAGAGGCGCCGCCGGCCGCACGTGGTTTGGCGGGAGGTGGGAAAGCTCCGGAGCTGCGGCCGCGACGCTTGTGCCCGGCCGGGGCCCGCAGGGAGGAGATCCCGGCACTGTGGCAGCTGCTCCTCCTCCGCCCTTCAGAGCCGCCTGCGGGCCGAGCGCGGGGACCGTCTCCGGGAGCCCCCTGCAGCGGCACCGGCCGGGCTGCGGGCGAGGGGCGGAGAAAAGCGGCGGAGCCGGAGGAGAGGTGTCCCGGCGAGCCCCGCGTCGCTGGGCGGGCGTGCTGGGGTCCCCTCCCCGGCCGCCGCGGGCTCCGCTCTCTGCTGAGGCTGGGCGCGCGGGAGACTCGCGCCCACTCGGGCTCGCGGCGGGAAGAGCCGCCCTCTCTTCACCTGGGGGGCGTCCGCGGGGAGCCCGTGGCCGGTTGCGGGCTCTCCCCCCACCATGGCCTTCACTTTCGCCGCCTTTTGCTACATGCTGTCCCTGGTGCTGTGCGCCGCCCTCATCTTCTTCGCCATCTGGCATGTGAGTAGCCGACACGCCCGGCCCGCGGCGGAGCGGCCGCGAAGGGCAGAGGGGTGCGCGGGAGCCGCTGGCGGGAAAGGGGGCACGTGGCCCCGCCCCGCTCCCCTTCCGCCCCTCGCACGTGGCTGGCGCCAGCCCGGCCCGCGCGCCGCGGAAGTGGTGGGGCTCCGCGCGGGGCGGGGGCGGCGGCTCCGGCGGGAGAGAGGGACCCGCGCTGCGCTGCGCTGCGCTGGGACACGTCCGGGAGCCGAGCCGAGCCGCGCCTTTTGTGTGTGCTGAGGGACCGACCTGTGGGCGAGCCTTCCTTTCTTGCCCAAATGCAAACAGCCACCTCACGGTAAAGCTGCGCCTTTATCTGAGCTTTTACACAGCAAACCAGAGACATCAGTGAAAATATCCTCAGGGGCTTTTTAAAGTTATGAATTGACACTTTTCGGGAGGCGGGAGCCCCTGAATGCTGGGCCGGATCCTGTCAAGTGCTCATCACTCCTCGTGTCCAGCGACTCCCATGGGAATGAAGGGCGTTCAGCACCTCCGGGCCGGCGGTGAACGGGATAATGCCTGAGGTCTGGGAAGTAAAGTCCCATTCGTTTTCATTGTTCGGGCTCAGAGGAATGGGGGCAGAGGAAAAATCAATAAGTAGTAAAGATCAAATCCGATTGTTTTCACATTTTTTCAGTTGTGAGAATCTAATGTGTCGGTAGTTACATAGGTGAGGAACTCTGTGTTAAAATAGGATTTTTATTTGATCTCAGATTGGCCCCATTCCCCACCTTCTATAATTCTCAGGTCGTTATGGAGATGGGGTGCTTTGTTTCTGTCATGGGGAAGATAGATCTGCTAATTTAGGTCCGCTTAAGCATTTAATGAGTATTAAGTGAAAAGGTTAACACCTTTATATAGTGAAACAGTTTTCACAACCTCATCATTCTGAGCTAATAAAGGTGCAATAACCAAGTTTCTGTTTGTTAGTGCAATTACAAAAGTTTTGTGTTAGATAGGTACTGTTTCTGTAAAGGCATATAGAGCCCATAGCCACTGGCCCAAACTGTTCTGATGAACTGGTGTAAATCAGTGGAATCAATTTTCTCTAGCATAATAGAATTGAAGTTAATCCAGTCTCTTCTTGTGAAATGATAATAAACAATTTATGAAAGCAGTAGAATAACAGAAGCTTAATTCCACACCAACTTTTAAATGTGTCTTATCTATCTATCTATCTATCTAAACACAGTTTTTATTGCATAGTGAGAACAGTAATGCTCTAATTTCTTATGAGATTTCACTGGAAGATGAAGTTATGTGATGAAATATATTTAGTCTTTTATTCTAAATATTTCAGTGCAGAAATTTTCCCATCCTTTTCTCAGAATTTGACTTTGGATTTTGTATATTTATAAGGCAGAGTCGAAGTATTCCAAATGGATTCTTGTATTCACAGCAGAGGATTTTTTTAGCCATTGAGGTGCTTGATGGCATATCTCCTACTGAACTGTACAAAACTGAACACTGAGCCAATAACCAAATATCAATAACTTTCAAAAACTGAACCCTGTATCTCATGCTAAAAAATTTGAACTGGACTAATGGTTTATATAGTTATTATTGGTTTTAGGAAGTAAACCTAGGAACTATGAAACCAGAGCTAAACAAAGGTTGACAATTGCTCTATTTAAAATTTTTCTTTACTTCAGTAGCTTTCTGAGAAGCTAAAAGTTCTTTAGAAACATTAATACTTGCAGTATCCTGGTGAGGGAGATCTAATAAAGGCATCTAGTCATTTATAAAACCTAGATGCAGTGTAGAATTCAGAAACTCTATTAACTATCTGAAAGGGTCAGTATTATCTTTCCTACCTAAAGGCTGACTGCACTGTACTTGCATCCCTCACAATATCTGGTAGCCTGGGAAAACCCCTCTAGTTAGAGGACCCATTGATTTAAAAAATAAAGTCTTGTGCACAATTTATGTTAGCTATAGCATTGCTATCGTTATAGGAATGTAGTGAATGCTGGTGAAAAAGTGTCATAAAAGTTCTGAAAATTCACACTGTCAGTATACCCTCTAATATGAAGAGTTAAACCCAAGTCTCCATGGCAAGGCAATGCCTTTACAACCAGATCATCACATCTTTCAGATTACTTTTATTTGGAATATCATAGTACTAAAGGCATTTTCTATTACGGACATTGTGTCTTTCTTTTTTGGAAAAGTACTAGAGGGGTGTGTTTACATGGCAGTCTTATTTTGAAACAACAGAGGTTGTTTCAAAATAAGAAATGCCACGTTCACACGACGTACCGTTGTTTCGAAACAACTTAAACCCCATTTGGTGACGAAACAACATTGTTTCGAAACAATCGTTTCGAAACAATCCCGTCAGAACATGTTGTTTCGAAACAACAGTGACTCTTTTTGAAATAACTGTTGTCCGAACATGCTATTTCGCTTTGAGCTTTTTTCCTTAATTTGAATTAACTTATTTTGAAATAACCCCGTGTGTGTGAACGCAGCCGAGGATGTGGACAAGAATGATGACTTCGCTATAGGTTTCTTTTAACCATTTAATAGAATGTAATATAAAATTATATTCCTGCTGTAGGATGGTTAAAAATAGTTTGTAGAAAGATTAACATTTTCCATGAAGTTCTACTGATGTTTAGAATAAGTTTACAGAGCCCTGGTGGCTTAGTTCTTTTTTAACTTCTCTGACTTTTTCATAAAGTGGTTGACTTAATCAGGTCCTAATTATTTCCATGAGTTTTCACAACATCTCTTATAGGGCCAGATTGTGGTACATTTGCTCATGTTTTCTGTATCTTACTCCTGAATAGTTACTTTGAATTCGGTGGGACTTTACATGAAGTAAGATACAGGGTATGGCAATTTGGTCCACAGGTAACATGTGCCAGATGTAATTAATAATACAAAAAATAATTCTAAATGCTAAAATACAATAATCTGATATATCTACATTGACTCTCTATAGGTATGTCAAGTTAGCTCAGTTGCGTTAATATGATTGAAAAATGCTATTAAGATGCAGGCTAACATGTATGAAGCATATTTAGCTGGCTATTCTGCGGTGACCCGGAGGACTACTTTTGCTGTCTAAGACTCAAAGAATATTTCCACCACACCAGCAATCAATGCAGTGACCTACAGATACTTTCCTCCCAACACTGCAAGAAGAAATATTCTTCATGGACTCCATTTAATGGTCTGAACAACAGGCTAGACTTCTGCACTGATTGTTTCTGCTGATGTGCAAAGGCTGAAATCGTAGACAAACTACATCCCTTACACCATGACCTCAGCCATGCAGAATGGAATGCCATCCACAGCCTCAGAAACAACTCTGACATTATTAAGGATGCTGACAAAGGAGGTGCTGTTAACATTGAGAATAAAGCGGATTACCATCTGGAGGCTTAATAACAACTCTCCAACACAACATTCTACAAACCACTTTTCTTTGACCCCACTGAGGAATACCAAAAGAAACTACACAACCTACTCAAGAAACTGCCTGACGCAACACTGGAACTAATAGGGATAGACACATCACCAGAACCCCGACCAGAGATATTCTGTCTACTACCAAAAATCCATAAAAAAGGAAACCCTGAATGCCCCATCATCTCAGGCATTGGCACTCTTACAGCAGGCTTATCTGGTTATGTGGACTCCCTTCTCAGACCCTGTGTTATGAACATCCCTAGCTATCTTTGAGATACCATGGATTTCCTGAGGAAAATCCAATCCATCAGTGAGCTTCCTGAAAACACCATCGTGGCCTCTATGGATGTAGAAGCTCTTTACACCAACATCCCGCACAAGGATGGATTACAAGCTATTAGAAGAACCATCCCAGGTCAAGCCACATCACACCTTGTGGCTCAACTTTGTGACTTTGTGCTCACCCACAATCATTTCGAATTTAAGGATAATTTATACCTTCAAGTCAGTGGCACTGCTATGGGTACCTGCATGGCCCCACAATGTGCCAACATTTTTATGGGTGACATAGAACGTTTCCTCAAGTCTCATACCAAAGGACCTCTTCTCTTACTTACACTAGATTGATGACATCATCATCATCTGGACCCATGGTAGAGATGCCCTTGAAATTTTCCACAGAGATTTCAACAGTTTCCATTCCACAATAAAACTTACCTTGGAACACTCCACACTTGGAACTTGGAACGATCCACTTTCTGGACACTACAGTGCAAATTAGAGATGGACATCACCAATGCTCCCTCTAATTACTCGTAGTCTGTGTGCGCAAACAATTTCTTTGTATGTGCAAAAACTTTTCTTTGTGAGCACCAATATTAGCACTATTAAATTTTTTTGTGTGCACTTTATGCTGCATCCCCCTGCCAGGACCCAGCTATGGGTGGGGACAGGCAACCCTGGCAGGGAGAATCGGGGCTGCAGCTGGATTTCAGCCCCAGTAGGGAGCGGCTACATGGACCTCTTGCAACATGTCTGCGAACTCCCGGGGTGTGCGGACCCCAGTTGGGAACCACAGCCTTATACATTGGACAAACAGGACAATCTCTGCACAAAAGAATGAATTGGTACACATCAGACATCAGACATCACAGCATTCAAAAACCAGTAGCTGAGCACTTCCATCTTCCTGATCACTCTGTTGATTGTTTGTTAATAGCTGTGCTCAAGCAGATGGGCAACACTTTTAAGACTTCAAAGAGAAACAGCAGAACTGGAACGGTTATGCAGATCTGATTCTTCCCCATTACAATGGGTGATTTGACCTCACCTTCCTCTATGTGCTTTTTCCCAGTGTTTGAATGTTAACAACTGCTTTGATTTGTTGTTACAGTATGACCTGATCCCATGACTTACACTTCCCTCCATTTATTTTGCTCCCATTCTGTAAGTTCCCCCACCTTCAAAGCATCTGATGAAGTGTGATTTTCTCCCATGAAAGCTCATGTGATAAATAAATTTGTTAGTCTTTAAGTGCCATAGGACTCTTTGCTTGTTTTGGCTTCGTATGTGTGGCCTACATTTTAGTGGGACTTTTCAAGTTGATATGATTGAGATAAGAGAATTCTTTTTACTGCAGAGATTTCTTTCTTGGATGTCTGACTGGTGAATTTGCACACATGCTCAGGATTTAGCAGATCACTGTATTTGGGAAGGGGAAGGAATTTTCCTCCAGAGCAGATTGGAGGAGGCTCTGAGTGTTTTTTGCCTTCCTCTGTGGTATGGGGCATGAGGTCATCTGCTGATGGATTCTCTGTACACTGAAGTTTTTAAACCATGCCTTGAGGACTTTAATAATTGAGTCATAGGTAAGGGACCTGTTACAGGAGTGGATGGGTGAGGTTCTGTAGCTTGCATTGTATGAGAGATCAGACTAGATGATCATATCGATCCCTTTAGACCTGAAAGCCTATGAATCTATAACTCATCTGAAAAACTCACCTTTTGCCCATCACCGTATACCTATGGGAATGTGAGACATTGCAGAAATGTACCAAGCTAGAATATATCCCTCTATTTTGAATTAATAGGTGAAATAGCATATAAATGTAGATGTTTGGCCAAATTCTGCTCTCAGCAACACTTTTGCCACTCAGCTGACTTCAGTAGCGTTGCATGGTATAACTGAGAGCAGAGTTTGGCCCATTTCCTATATAAATCTGTGGATTTGTCTGACTTTTTATTGACTCAGGAACAGAACAAGATCATCATCTTCATTAATGATCAAAGCTGACTCTGTCTGACTCCTCCTCTCAGCTCTCATTGCTAGTCCTTTTAAGCAACTTAATAACTATCCAAGTCAGGTTTCTCTCTGTCTTTATACTAGTACCATCAGCTAGGATTCCATTGGCAAGTTACTATTTCTCTAAGATATGTTGTCTTTTTGAGTTCCCAACAGGACTTGAGATGTCCCATTCACTCATGGTGCAACATCAATGATTTCAGTGAGCTTCAGCCTAGATTGAATGTGACCCAAGATGTCTAAACTGCTGTTTATTCCAAGATACTTCAAATATAACTTTCTTATACAAAGGCCTAGAGCCATGACACTCATTCCAGGTTACCTGTAAACATCGTATTTGAAGATGCATAAATGAGACCATCCCGTTTCAAACATTTTAAGATGAAACGCTATGTCTACACTTAGAACCTTAGTTTGAATTAACTGAATTCAAACTAATCAACTAATCAAGTCGAACTAATAATGATTAGTTTGAATTCAGTCAATTCGAACTAACATGGCCACACTCGGAAAACTGTTGGTTTAAACTAACATGGCCACACTTAGAAAACACACCGTTAATTCAAACTAGACAGTTCAAATTGACAGTGGCTTTGAAGTTACATGAGGTTTTGTAACTTCGAAGTGTCCTCTCTTCTTTTTGACCTAAGGAAAGCCTTAGGTCGAATTGGGAAAACCCTGTATAGCTATGCCTATTTTTAAATTCAACCTAATGTTTATTAGGTCAGATTTAAGCATGTGTGTAGACATACCCAAAGCGTCCATGCTTATTCTTTCTGGTTCATCACTGTAACTATGTTATCAATGTAGCAATGCTGAACCAAGATGTCTGATTTTTTTAATGCTATGATTGTAATAGTATTTAGCACTCATTAGTCTGTAAGTGTGTGCTAAGAATATAATTTTGATGGACAAATCTCTTTCAATAATATGGTATATATATGTATAGAGCTAGTAAGGTTCATTCAGTGCTTGCATAAAGAATAAGACAAAAATCACCTAAACATATGAGGCATTTTTCTACAATCTTATGCCAAAACAAGCAGCAGACCCTGTTGGTTCAATTTTCTAGCATGGCAAAATTAACAATCTCTGAAATCAGTAGGAGTTACTTGTATCCTTGAGCAGGAGTATAAGACTCCAGAGCATGATAATCCACATTTCTTTCTCTTATATTTAAAGTAATATTTATTTAAGAGAGAAGAGGAAGTGGGGAAAACATTAATCCCAAAATTAGGTTTATATATGTCTGACTCTGACTTAAAACCACAAATCTAAATTTGCAGCTATATTTGTGATGTATTTCCCTTCCTCTGCTCATTGCACCTAGGCATTTTGGGGGCATACCTTGGCATAGTGATATAGGTTCAAGTTAGCATTTCAATTTTAGCTGAATATAGGGAGAGATAACAGCAAGGAGATATGACCCAGGAATCATGTAGTCTGTGCCTAGTTCTGATATTGACTCACTCTGTGATTCTTATGTAAGTCATTTATTTCTTCTGGTGCCTCAGTTTCCTACCTGTAAAATGTGGTAGTGATACTCTGAATTCTCAGGGGTGCTTCTTATGGTCTTGGTTTATTTCTCCAAAATGCTTTGAGATCTTTCAGAAACAATGATGTTTACATATAATTCTGTTCTTAATAGCAACTCTTTTTTTCTTTCTGCTTCAGATCTAATTTTATTGGAATTCAATTTTTAGTAGTTTTTGCTGGGATTTTCAAAGACATCTGAGAGATGTGCTCCATTCTCATTGAATTCAATGGGTATTAGGCATTTAACTCCCTTAAGCTTTTTTTAAAAATGTCCACCTTACTTTTTATCAATTTGCATAAGGTTAGTTTTGGAGATGGATGGAAAGAATATAAGGGGATGTTTCAAAGTTCTGTGTCAGGCATATCAATCATATGCTCTGTGGGCCAAATGCGGCTCATGAACCTCTTCCATGCAGCCCATGACTACACTCAGCAGGAGCAGATGCTCTCCCTAACACACATACACATGCGCACACACACAGAGTGGTCTTGCATACCCAGTGCTCCACAATGCCAAGAGGATGTCAGGTCTCACAACATCCAGGGCACTGAGTACGTGAGACTGTGCTCTGAAAGACCACGTTCTCTTCCTAACAAAGAGAGAGAGGTATCACAGATCTCATTTTTGCATATACAGCACACCGCGATGCCACGAGAATACTGTAATAATTTGGTTTATGGTGTATATGGCCCACTTGACATTTAAATCCAACCTGGCCTGCCATAACAAATAAGTTTGACACCCCTGTTTTATGCTGACAGGGAAGTCAGCAGTTCATTGCAGATAATCAATGTATTTTAATAACAGGCCATGAATGGGCATGTCAGTATTTTTCACATATAGTACTTCATGTATTTCCTTAGCCATGGCTTGGAAGCTAAGTGTCTTATCTGGAAACTGATAAAGTGATTTGTGAGATAGCTTGGCCCTGAGCCTCTCTGGTTTAGAGGCTGCCAGCCATTTTGATTCACATTATTTGCAATGGAACAAAAGTAATCTCCTTGAGGGCTTGAGGTTAGTCTTAAATTTACCTCCAATTGTACATTAAATTCCATCCCTTAATGACTGATTAATTTTTCTGTGTAATCTTTGTAATCTGAGTAATTTGAGATTATTTGGAGCTAAAGTCAAGGTTGAAGCACATGCACAGAAAACACTGCTTGTTTTGTGCCTGTTGAAGATTTTAATTTCCTTCCTTCTTAGTGGGTGAACCCACAGCTCTCTGCAGATTTTGTATCCTCTCCAGTTTAAGGAATGAGACTGAGATTTAGAACCAAATGCCATCTTCCCTCATGACTTTATAGAGGAAAGCCCCACCAGGCCAGGCTGACCAGAATGCATTTCAATAATCAGCTAATAACCACCTCTGTAAAATTTTGTCATAATAGTGCTGAATTAAGCAGCCACAACAGCTTCAGTATAATAGGCAAAAGAATGTTGTATCTTGGAAAAAGAAATAAATTTCAATTTGTTTACTTTGTCTTACTGAAATGAGTAATTCATCTGAAGGACTTACGATTGTTTTCACAAAATTAAAAATAGAAAAATGATTTAATGGATCCAGAAAAATGCCAATATGCACTGTACGTTTGAATTGTGCACAACGAGATTTTTCTGGGGTGAGATTCTCAGTTTTGAGTGGGTGACCATCTTGAACTCAAAAATAGCTGCAGGTGCTTCACAAGTCACAGCCATTTCATTATCAATGGGCCATGAATTATTCTGTGGGGTCTCATGTAAATTTTTATTGGAGACACAGAGAACTGTTATAATGTAATTTCAATACTGGCCAACACTGGATCTGAATTTACATTGGCTTTTCAATGAAAGCTCTTTATTTCTCTTTATTCACCTCAGTTGGTTAGTATATTTTTAAAAAGCACATGCAATATGCAAATTATTACAGTGTTTTCTAATGAGCAAGACAATGCAACTACCATGTTTATAGGCCACTTACACACTTCTCAAATGAGTTGGGAGGAGTAAACTTATAGGCACCTGTGTATAAATTTATATTTTCAGCCACACGTTATATGTTAATCCACCCCTAGAATGTCTTAATTCAATTATAAAGCAGATATATTGTTTTACAGTCAATTTTTCTCCTAAATATATAAGCTCTTTTTTTATCAAATATAATTCCAGTAAATGGGGAAGCCTGCATTGCTATTGTTGTACCTGTTCAGTGGAGAAGCAATATTTACTCCATACAGAGCATGAGGGTCAGTGGAGAATCTTGATCCTAGCCCTGTGGCTATTTGGGCATCCAAAAGGATGCCAGCTTCTGGGTCTCTCTTCCTTCCCCAGCTTCCTTGACAGCGCAGCTCACTGATGAGTAATATTGCCAGGTCACTCTCATCTAAGTCTCTATCCTGGGTAGCAACTAGGAAAGTAAGGAAGTGCTGTGCTGCCCAGAATGGTGGGAAAGAAGATATAGGTTGTACATCATCAGGGTTAGAGCTGGGCTGGAATTTTGCTTTCTCCCCATCTAGTTAAAAAAGAAGCCACCCCCCATGATTCACCTGATTCAGATCAGGGACCTGAAGCTGAGTTTTCCACATCCCAAATGAATACACTAACCACTAGCTTATTCTAGGGTTGGTCTTTCTTGCTGTCTGCTGTTGGAGCTGTTCATTCTGCATGGCTATGTCCACACACAAGTGCTTGTTTCGAAACAAGCCATTTCGAAATAATGCTTTATTTCGAAACGAGTTATTTCAAAATAACAAAAAGTTAATTTGAAATAAGAAAAAAGAGGGAAACGAAATAGCATGTCCACACCGTGAGCTTGCTATTTCACTTCAGGGGCAGGGCACCATGGGAGGTATGGCAACATGGCCGCCTCCCTGGGCCATGTCGGTGGACATGTTGCTAGCCAATCCCATAAAAGCTGGCCCCGACCTCACTTCCCTGTCTACTCAGGCTAGCAGCATGCTGTGAGCGATGGACTTTGCCCGGTTGCCCAGACAGCGCTGTGCAACACCCAGCCTCTCCGACCACCTGCAGAGTATCCCGTGCATGTGGGACACTGTGCTTGCAGACCCAGAGGGTGACTAGCCTCTGCCCGAGGCTTTCCTCCACCTCGTGCGCAGGGCAGAGCTACTGCCCCTGCCCCCCTCCGTGCCTCGCCAGGTCTGAGCCCGGGAGACCAGCCCAGACTGGTGGGAGTGGGTCATACTGCGCACCTGGGGGGATGACAACTGGAGGAGGAACTTCTGCATGACCGGGCCAGCTTCACCCTCCTGGTCATGGAACTCGCTCCTCTGCTGCGCTGCAGGGACACCCCCATGACGCCTGCCATCCCCATGGACAAAAGAGTGGCCATCGCCCTCTGGAAGATGGCCACTCCGGAGTCCCACAGGTCAGTGGCGCAGCTCTTCTGTGTTGGGAGGTCCACCACCGGCACCATACTCGTCGAGTTCAGCAGGTCCATCAACCGGGTCCTGCTGAGATGCCTGGTGAGACCAGGGGATCTGCAGGACACCATCCCAGGCATGGCCACCCTTGGCTTCTCCAAGTGTGTGGGGATCCTCAACGCCATGCACATCCCCGTGCGAGCCCTGGGGCACAGGGTCGCCGAGTACCGCAACTGCAAGGGGTACCGTTCAATCATCGTCCAGGCCCTTGTGGACCACTGGGGCCAATTCCAGAACTGTTCTGTCGGATGGCCAGGGAGGGCCCATGATGTCAGGGTCCTCCGGAACTCTGCCCTCTACCGGGACATGGAAGCGGGCACCTTCTTCCCCCTTCACAACATCAGTCTTGGGGGAGTAGAGGTGCCCGTCCTCGTGGTGGCAGACACAGCCTACCCCCTGCGACCATGGCTCATGCGGCCGTATGCAGGGCCCCTCGACCCCTCCAGGCAGATATTCAATCGCCGCCTGACCCGCAGCCGCCAGGTGGTGGAGCGGGCATTCGGCCGTCTCAAGGCCCGCTGGAGGTGCTGCCTCACCCGCCCCCACCTTGCAGAGAGGACGCTGCCCCAAGTGATCGGTGCGTGTGTGGCACTCCACAACAATTGTGAACAGCATGGTGAGCCCATTCCACCTGCCTGGGAAGCTGAGGCCTGAGTCCTCGGCAGGGACTATGCAGAGCCCAGACCTGTGCCCACACGGGAGCAGCCATCCCAGCAAGCTCTGTCTGTGCGTGACACCCTGTGGACTGCCTTCGCAGAGGAGGAGCTCTGAGGGCCAGGCCTGCCCTGCCCCACACCACCGTCTCCCCCGTTCACCCACAGCCAGCCCCCACCCATCCACCCGCACTGTCAACTACCCCCAATAAAACCACGTGAAACCCCAAATACGTTTCAAGCTATTTATTTACAATCAGGGGTTGGGGCAGGGAAGGGCTGGGGGGGGATGTGGGATGGAGCAATGTGGGGGCAGTCTGGGGGAGGGGGCAGCAACTTGGAAGGGGAAGGGGGACCTTGGGGAGTTGGGGGAGGGGGCAGCAACTTGTGGCAGGGGAAGGGGGTGGAAGAGTCTGGGAGGCAGTGGAGAGTTCAGGCATGGCTGTGGGAGGGTCCGGGGGGGTGGCATACCCCACCTGTGCCCACGGCCGCCCTCTGCCCATCGTCACCTCCGGGGAGGGCCAGGTGGCGAACCCTCGGCACAGCGTGGCGGGGCCAGCCTCTTTGCCAGCTCCCGGATGGCAGCAGCGTGGTCCACAATGGCAGCTGGCAGACATTCTGCGAGGCACTCCAGCGCCATGGCCATCCTCTCCTCCACCGCTGTGGCCACCCTGCCCTCCACCGTGGTGACTCACTCGATGGCGCGGAGGGCGGCCTTCTGCTGCTGCATCTGCTCCCTCCTCCAGGCCTGGGTGGAAGCCTGCATCTGTTCCCTGAGCTCCTCGAGGCTCTTGAGGAGCTCAGCGCGCGTCCAGGGGACCCTCCTCCGCCGCTGAGGTGCCCTGGGGCTGAGGCATCGGGCTGGTGGTGGTGCCTGGCGAGCGGCTCCGCGACCTGCTGGAGGGAAGCAGAACACACAGTTGGCCCTCGCCGCCTGCTGGCCCTGTCTGTGTGCTGCCTGTCTGCAGCACACACCTCTGTCCTAACTGTCAGCAGGTCCCAAGATTCTGTGGGGCATTGCCCTGGGGTAGGGCTCCTGGCCCCCAAAGCCTCCGAAGGAGGCCAGGATAGTACCCAATGGAGGGCATCGGAGGACCCTGGGCAAAAATGTTGTCTGGCTGTGGTAGTCGTCGGGGTTTAGGGGGCCCTGGAACGCTTTTCTGTACAAATCAGTACTCTATGGCATTCCAGGATCCTTCAACCCCTACAGTAAAAAGCCTGACAAACTCCTGTATTTTAAACTGCCTGCCAGACAGGGAATGTGAGGATAAAAAGAAGAAAAGGGCAGTAAAAAGGGGACCATGTTCTCCTTTTGCCAGACATCTGGGAACTGCGCCCTGGAGGCACACATGCTAGTGGTGCCCACAAGGGTGAGCTGGACTCAGCCATGCCTTGCTCTAGGGGGTCTCCCAAGGACACTTGCCAGTGGTGTGGCCTGCATGCTCTCCACCCCACCCAAGATGCTGCTGCATCTTTACCAGCCAGCCCCTCTTCACCACCCCCAGGCACACAGGGGCCTGTGACCCTGGTGCCACCTGTCTCTGTGGGACCCGTGGCCGAGGGGGGACCTTTGCACCCGCCAACCCTGTGCCCTGCCTGCCCCGGTGCCTGGCCCTTGGCCCCTCGCTGCCCGTGACCTGCTGGACAGGCCCAGCCCTGTGTGCCTCAGTGGGAGGGGAATACTTACCCACAGGGGCTCCAGAGGTCCGGCGTGATGTCCCGGGCTTTGTCTCGGACCCAGGGTCCGAGATGGTGATGGGTCCCTGGTCCTCCTGGCTGCTCAGCGCCTCCGGGCTTGTGAAGAGGTCCGGGCTGCTTGGGGTGGCCTCCGCCACTGGTGGTGCTGCGGCTGGAGGTCTCCCGATGGACACATCGGAGACCGGTGCCTCCGAGCCTGACAAGGGGCTCCGATGGCCTGTGTCCAGAGCCTCAGCGGGGAGACCCTTGGCTCTGGACCCAGGAAGGCATGGGGCTCCTCAAAGTATGCGCAGTTGGCGGAGCTCTCTGCCCCCCGGAGGTCCCGGGCCTCCCGGGTCCGGGCATGGTCTTGCTGGAGCATTTTTATTTTGCTCCGGACCTGTTCAGTGGTGCAGGGGTGGCCCGCCTCAGACATTGATGCAGCAATGTCACTGTAAATGTCCCAGTTCCAGTGCGAGGCCCGGAACTGGCACATGATGTCTGGCCTCTGCCAGATCCTGAGGAGGCAGTGTACCTCCTCGGGGGTCCAAACAGGGGCCCGGCGTCGCCCCCCAGCAGAGGTTCCTGGCTGGGATGCCATGGCTGTCAAGGGCTCAGGCCACGTTGCCTGCCAGGTACATCCTGATAAGAACTTCCTGTTCCCCATGGTGCTGAGCACCCTGGGAGGAAGGTCAGACAGCTATTTCAAAACAACCGTTGTTTGGAAACAACTTGTCTGGACAACAGTTGTTTCAAAACAACTCATTTTGAAACAACTGTTGTTTCGAAACGGCATGTCCTGACGGGGTTGTTTCGAACCGGACGGGGTTTAAGCCATTTCGAAACAACGGCTCTCGTTTCAAAACAACGGAACCCATTGTTTCGAAACGGGAGTATGTCGTGTGGACATGCCACTTCTTGTTTCAAAACAACCTCTGTTGTTTCGAAACAAGAAGTGTGTGTGGACATACCCTATGAGTAATTAAATACTCAGAGGGTTAAAGTGATTGACTGTGTAGCAGTGTTGTTGTGGAAGAGTTAGCTTAAAACCCCTGCTCTGACGCAGGCAGGGCAAGGACTTGAGGGTATGTCTGCCACTTTCCGGTTGAATTCCATTTCTACTAAGCTGTAGTCTCACTTGTGAAAAATTTCATCCTAGTGGGGAACCTCTGACAGCATTGAAACTCTAGTCTTTTCTGATGGTCTACATCTTGCACAGGAAGAGTGACAGAATCCAACCATAGGCACTTTGTAAGAGAAAATCTTTGGGGTGAGAGAGGAGGTTTCAATGCCAACCTTGGAGACAACACTGGAAAGAACAGAGCCAGCAGACAATAACCTCCTCTAGCACTGCCAGTTGGTATTTCAGCAATTAAGTGCCACACAGTCACAGTGAAACTAAAAATATATGATCTTTCTCCTTGGCTTTCTTGAGTCCTGTCTCATGTATTTAAATGACTGCAAAGACAGTTGTTAATTCAGTACTCTTATGATATTGTTACGCAGACAGGCTAGTCCATCCTCATATTTATGATTTATTGTGCCCTTTAATAGAAGACCTTTAATCAATCATATCCATAAAATATATTCCTACTTCATATAGCGCATTTACAATGATTTTATACTGTTGAAGTGAAGAACATTATAAACCTTCCTTTGCATTATGCTTTGATGTTTCATATTTGGATTTTGTATGCCAACGCTGACACAATGGACGACAAGGAGGCTCCTTTTTTTCTGGTAAAGCAGCATAGAACCCAGAAGATCAGCATCTCCTTCTTTTGCCTTAATCCCATGTAACTTTAGATTAACTTTTTTTAATGTGGAGAGTGGGCATTCTTTAAGGGTTAATTATTAGCAACGGCAAACACAGAACACAGTAGTCAACTCACTAGTTGAAGTTACATGACATCCCTGTTGACAACATCATTGTTGGGAATTTTAAGATATTTACTGGATAGGCAAATTGTAGACAGCTATGAGGCAGTGTTGCCTAGGGGTTAGAATGGTAGCAAGGATTCCTGGTTCTGTTCCAAACTTCCCCATTGATTCTACTTCCGTCACATTGAGCAAGTCACTTAATCTCTATGCTCTTCAATTCATTGTATAGTGGAGGTAATACTTACATACCTCACATGGGGCTGTGATGCTTTCTGAATAATTTGCAGCATTGCCAACCCCAAGCATTCAAACATAATGACCAAGGCCCCCAAAATCATAATTGGGCAATGGGATGGATCAGCTGATGATTATCTGTTCTGTTCATTCCTTCTGCAGCACATGGCATTGACCACTGTCAGAAGAAAGGATATTACGCTAGAAGGACCATTGGTCTGACTCAATATGTCCCCTCTTATGTTATGTTGATGCTGCCTTGCGTGACCTTAGAATCAGAGAATCCTAGGATTGGCAGGGACCTCATGAGGTCATCTAACACAACCCCCTGCTAAAAGAAGGACCACTCCCACTAAATCATGTCAGCCAGGGTTTTGTCTAATTCTGCCTTAAACGTTTCCAAAGATGGAGATTCTGTCACCTCCCTAGGTAACCCCTTCCAATGTTTCACCACCCTCCTAGTGAGGTTTTCCTAATATCCAACCTCGACTGCCACAGCTGCAGCTTGAAACCATTGCTCCTTGTTCTGTCTTCAGTTACTAGTGAGAACAGCCTAGCTCCCTCCTCTTTGGAGAATCCTTTCAAGTAGCTGAAGGTTGCTATCAAATCCCCCCTCAGTTTTCTCTTTTGCAGACTAAATAAACCTAGTTCCTTCAGTCTCTCTTTGTAAGTCATGTGCCCCAACCCACTGATCATTTTCAATGCCCTCCACTGGACTCTTTCTAATTTGTCAACATCCTTTTGATAGTGTGGAGCCCAAAACTGTTCTTATGATCTAAAAAAAAGATTTTTTAAAAAAATGTTGGGGTTGTTATTTGCCGTCTGTTTTTTGAGGTTTTGGGTTGCTCTTTGGTCACATTTTTAAGATTTACTCTGCAACTAGAAGGGCTAGAGGCTTACTTAAAAAAAGAAAAAAGAAAATGAAGATTTTTTCACCTAATCACCTAAATACAGGAACGGAAGCTTTAAGAAAAACACCAAATATTGTGAAACTTGTGACAACTCAGGAAGGAATAGAAACAATTAGAAGCATTGAGTATGTACAGTCCTTTGTGTTTCTTTGATGACAGATACTATGTAAATGTCAAGTGTTATATAGTCCAACTATTTAGATGTAGTAAAGTTCAATTTCCTATAACTTTAAATACCAACCATCTTCATGCTGTGAGTCACTCTTTAAGTATCTGAATATTTAAAGTCAATGTTCTTTCTTCTTATTATGTTATCAAGTTAAGAGTGCTGGCTAAGTAGTGTAGGTTCATAGCTAATGTCACTGCATATTTTTTCCTTCCTTCAGTACAATTGTAAATAGAATTTACTACTCACAGATTGACAGGCCAGCAGTCTAAAGCCTTTTTATACATCCCTAGGATGGAGAGAGATAGGCAGAAATGGTGAAAGTTCTACCAAAATCATTTGTCTATATGTGTTTCAACTGTGATCTCTCTTAATATTACTCAAATTTTACAAAATATAATCAGAAGTACCATTTCTGTTTAGAGATAAGTTCAAGGCTAATCTCATTATCTAACTGTAACCTATCATTACACAAATGTGTTTCATGAGAACATAAGTGAGGTGAGGCATAGAACAGGAAGAGGGCTTTAAGACCAGCATACTTGCCACTTCTGTTGTTATCTTAATCTCACTTTCCTGCTTTACCACCTAATCCCTTTTTTCTTATTTATGTTTACACTTTGACTGCCCTCTTTCCAGAACCACAGTGCAACTTCTAGAGGAAACATTTTTTCCCTTCTTTGGAGATGCCCACACCCAACTCTATTTTCCTATGAGTGGAGAGATAAAAATGGAAAGATTTTGGATCCTTTCTCTGAAATTCCCCTTTGCTGTGCCTCATCTCCACTTGTACCCATGGAGAAAACCATTCTGCTTCCCATCCTAGCTCCTGCTGGCGTCATTTGGTTCCTGCTCTGTTGTGGATGGCAGAGCTTGGGCAGAGGTGGCCTTAGGCAATTGGGGACCCTAGGCTAAGGCCTTTTATGGGACCCCCCCCACAGGCCCCAACTGCTGCTGTCACTGGGTTCTGGTCCCCCTTGCAGCCCTAACTGTCCCCCCTCACAGTCCCAAATCCCACAGGGGGTGGGGAGTGGGGAGTTGCGGACTGCCAGGGCCAGAGGCTGCACTGCCTGCCTGCCTGCCCAGCTTCTTTCCAGCAGGGGCAGAGCAGCGCTCCCCGCCTACCCCTCAGACAGCTGTGTCTCCCCAGGGGGAGGGAGGAGAGCAGCCAGTGAGGAGCTGCGGCTTGTGGGGGCAGGGCCCTGGAGTGGCCCGCGCCAAAGAGCTTGGGCCGCTTCACGCCTGGCTACCCCAGGGCTGAACAGACATGATCCAGGGCCTGGCGGGGGGAGGCAGCCTCTATTCGGGCCTGGGGTGGCTGGGGGTGAAGCGGCCCAAACTCTTCAGAGCAGGCCGCTCCAGGGCCCTGCCCCTGTAAGCTGCTTCTCCATATTGGCCGCTTTCCTTCCTCCCCCTGGGGAGGCACGGCCATCTGGGGATAGGTGGGGAGTGCTGCTCCGCCCCCACTGCAGAGAGGCTAGGCAGGCAGGTGGGTGGCACAGCTTCCATCCCCAGTGGTCTGCAGCCCACTGTTCGCCCACCACGCTGTGAGTGCTAGGTTACGGGAAGCAGGTGACCACTACGGGGCCCCTTATTGCTCAGCTCCCTCGGCAGCTGCCTGCTTTGCTTGCCCCAAAAACCACCTCTGAGCTTGAGGGTGGGATGAGGAAGCACAGATGTTGAAGCACTTCCTACTGGTGCCCCATAAGAGACTCTTTTACTCCACCATGACAGAACTATGATGCATCAGGAATTTAAGTGGGACTTGGGGAAGAGAGCACATGTGCAGGAAGGAATCTGAGAAGGGAATGTGGAGAAGCAAATCTGGGGAGAGGGAAGTTATGAAGAATATGATAGGGTGTCCTCCAACTTCTGTCTTCTGCTCAATGTATAAAGACTCGGAGACTTTCACTTGTCAAGCAATCCAGTGCAGTTTCTTTTCATTTGCTTTTCCCATCACCTTACTGAGCTATCTTCCAGAATTATTTACACTTTCAGTTTCTCCTCAATTCTCTAACAAGGAGAGGAAAAGGAAAAGATCTCTCTAATCAGTGATCCTTCCTAGTTTTGACTCTCCTATCCTGTGTCTCTCCTACTTCATGTCTGTTCTGGGCAGGGGTTAAAGTATAATCTGGTGGCCCCTGGAACGTTCCAGCATGGGTGAACCCCCTCCGGCGTGGGTGGGCCCCCCTCTGGTGTGGGTGGGCCCAGCAATACCCGTCCCCAGAACCCAGCACACACACACACACACAC